>OZ023263.1:92103556-92106056 GCA_964006375.1 Tillus elongatus | reverse complement strand
AAACTCCCCAATTTAGAAGCTGGAAGAAAAAACATACTATGGATAAGTCTCTCTCAGGGCTGCAACTAAATTCATGTGTTGCATTTACCGGTCACCTTCTGACAACAACTTTGTCCAGCACTTTGACTACCTTTCTGAATAAATCGACCATCTGATTTCTGAATATCCTTTCTCCGAGGTCACTATTCTTGGTGACTTCAATGTCCATTATAAGGAATGGCTAGGATATTCAAAAACCGATCCACAAGGAAGAGCATCGGAGGTCTTTACAGTCAGCAATCCTTTAGCCAATATGGTTCAGGAACCTACTTACTTTCCTGCACCCCACCACACAGCTCAAGTCCCTTGGATCTCCTTCTTACTACACAACCTGAATGCTATAAGATATCAGTCACCGCCCCCCTTGGTCGCTCAGACCACGGCATGGTCACTGCTTCCTGCGCAATGCAACCCGGGGTCACACAGTCATCACACCCACGTATCGTTTGGCACTACAACTCCGCGAACTGGGACGAAATGCGAGATTACTTTTCCTCATTTCCATGGGCGTCTGTCTGCTTCTCTCATCTTGACCCCTCTGATATCTCACAAAACGTCACCGAAATTACCCAAGCTGGAATGGAATTATTTATTCCACGTACACAGAAATCCTCTGCAGCCAATCAAAAGCCCTGGTTCTCTAAATCCTGTGACAAGGCCAGGCTTGAAAAGGTCAAAGCTCACAAAACGCTTCTACACAATCCCAGTCAAGAAAACCGTCAAGCATTTAACGACGCAAGAAACCGCTATGTTCGCATTCTCTATGAAGCAAAAAACACATCAAAGACAAAGTCCGCTTAAGTTCCAGCGGCTGAAAAGTCTTCTGGACTCTTACTAAATCTATTGGGAATAATTTCTGCAAGAGCACGTTCCCACCTCTTGTCTCAGGGGATGAAATTGTTTCTACCGCCCTGGGCAAGGCTGAACTTTTTCCCTTGTTGTTCGCCGGCAATTATACTCTCAACCCACCTCCAAATGTTCAACCATCAACAGTCCCCAATGCCTCGCATAAAATGGCGGATATCATTTTCAAAACTAAAAAGGTACGAAAGATGCTATCTTCTCTTAATACCAGGAAAGACTCTGGCCTTGACGAGATTCCAGCAATTGTTCTCAAGATATGTGCACCAGGACTTGCTCCCGTCCTGACTCGTCCGTTTCAGACATCTTACAATAGAGCCATATTCCCCAGTAACTGGAAAACTGCTCGAGTTCAACCCGTCCCCAAGAAATGATCCAATGCGCTTCCTAGCAACTACAGGCCTATTTCTCTCCTATCAGTCGTGTCTAAAGTGATGGAAAAGTATATAAACATCGAATTACTGAAATTTCTTGAAAAACACAGTCTAATCCACGACAGGCAGTATGGATTTCGTCAGCGCAGATTAGCTGACGACCTCCTTTCCCTTGTCACCCATTCTTGGAACAAGTCTATGGAACTACAGGGTGAATCCCAGATTGTCACTCTAGGTATATCCAAGGCATTCGACCAGGTCTGACACGCAGCGCTGCTTAATAAACTTACGGCCTATGGGCTACCACCAAAACTCTGCACATTTCCTCTCCAACACGAGCATTACTGTTGTCGCGGATGGCTATTCCTCTAAACTGTATCCAAGTAATGCAGGAGCCCCCCTACTTTGTTTCTTCTCCACATCAATGACCTCCTTTCTATCACATCCAACCCAGTTCACTGTTACGCGGACGACAGCACCCTCCACTCCACTATACAATATTCTAAGCCTGTCTCTTTAGCCCAATTAGATGAGGATCGCAGACTCATGGAGGGTTCTGTCTCCGTGGATCTCCAAAAAATATTAGACTGGGGAAGTAGAAATCTTGTACAATTCAACCCCACCAAATCACAGTCTTGCTTTCTTTCTCATAAAAGATATACTAGCCCTAGACCCTTCACAATGAACAAGCAAGTTATTCAAAGTAATGAGTCCTTTTCACTTGTTGGCATTTCTGTGGATCGAAATCTCAATTGGCACCAACATGTCACATCAATTGCATAAGCGGCTGCTAATAAATTAGGTTTCCTCTTGCGGGCTTGCAAATACTTTTCACCAGCTAATCTCTATACCTTATATACTTCACAAATAAGACCAAACCTCGAATACTGCTTCCACATCTGGGGTGCTGCTGCCGCTTCTACACTCGCTATCCTAGACTCCATTCAGAAGAGTCTCATCGGTGACCCTACCCTCTCACCCAAAAGCTGCCATCCCTTGCCCACCGACGCACCGTTGGTGACCTCTCTCTCTCTCTTTTATAGATATCTGCACGAGCATTGCTCAGAGGAGCTTTCTTCCATAGCTCCTCCACCTGCTGCCCCCAACAGATCTACCAGAGGAATAGAGCGAATGCACCCTTTTACTGTCCAGATCACCAGACATAGAACATCTTGTTATGCCCGCTCTTTTGTCGCGGGGACTTCCAAGTTGTGGAATTCCTTGCC